>CM067360.1:34364567-34394567 GCA_034401795.1 Chaetoderma sp. LZ-2023a | reverse complement strand
GTCAACTTTCACTGACAGATCGATATGTCAAATTAATCTGATCGTAAAAAACGGGCTTCAGTCGTCTTTCAAGCAAACTATGTTTACTATGTTTGTAGGGTAGTGAACAGCTTCGTGTATTTTGGCTTGATCATGTTGTCTGATACATTGCCCGGTAATAGATTCATCACGTTCCTGATTGGCGGTGCAGTGGAGATTCCAGCTGGTATCATTGCCTATCTTGGCGTAAAGAGGTATGTTGACTGATCGCTAGAATATTTATCATATGGATGGCACTATTTATGGTAACAAAACATACATGAATCATTAAATATGCACAGCAGCGACCGAAATGGACATTTCCATTTTAGCTACGCCCCGCCCATCTCTAGCTAAGCTCCACCGACACCTCGCTCGTGTTGGGATAGATCGATCTCTGAACTCCCTGATATCAATTTCCAGAAAACTATACAGGTCAGTTGTTGAATATTTTGAAACTTATTTGACTGGGTGCTGATGCCGCGTGTTTATTAAATAGTAGAGCCATACAATTCTTACAACGTGTCGGAATATTAAGATTTAATTAAGTCTAGACTCATTTATGACGTAATGATTATGACGTCATCCTACACGCCACTTAGCTGATTATGACGTCATATAACGTCAAATCCTCGATAGATATTCTGGAAAGGTGAATTGTCGCAAAAGACGAATAAGTTTTATCTTTATGCAACCGAAGATTCACATTTACAGCAGAATGCTTGAAAATAAGATTGCTTAAATTGTATACATTTAGAGGCTTAATTTATGTACCTCAACGTCATAAAACGAAATAAATCTTAACCTGTGATGATTTCATTCCGTTCCAATTATTATAATTCTTTCCGTTGCGATTTTGAATTATGGACTCGTGCCTCTAAATCAATTTCACAGCATAAAAAAGTTAGATTAATTTGTATGTATAATGTAATCATCATCATATATGATGTATTATCACTGTATTCTGCGGCTGTAGTAGTAGAAACATCCTACAGCTGCAATCAGTCCTTCTTCGCTTTTGCCCACTGTGTCTTGTCCTCAGCCCAAATCCTTAGCTTCTTCAGGTCCCGTCTTGACTTGAGTGTATCTAATCCTGCTTTCTTGAGGTCACCTCGTAGCACGCTTAACAGATTTATGCAATGACGTCCTCTTCAGGCTCTGTATTTGCTGGCTCCGAGTAGGGCGAATTCCAAGGCTCTCCGTGCTTGTATGTCGTCTGACATCCTTAGCACATGGTCAAACATGGAACATCTTTGCTGGGCGACTTTTACAGACAGCGGCGGCGTATTACACATTTTGTATAGTGCATCGTTGGAAATTATGCTCTCTGGCCATCGGTGTCGAGTGATGGTGCGTAGGTGTTTGCGGTGGCAGGCGTCAAGTTTGTCTAGAGCTGTCTTTGGAGCTGCCCAGCTGTTACAGTTATATATCATCGAGAATACGCAGTTGCATTGTATAAACGTAGTCTTTCTACCAAGGGCATCTTTGATCTACGAATCCATAGCTTCCGAAAGCCTGGAAAGCTATGTTCCCCATGATGCAGTGTGCAGCAATGTCAGCAGTACTGCAAAGAAGTGAGTACAGGATTTTACTTTTCCTTCATGGGTCGCCGCCACGGGGTGGATCGTCATTTTCTTTAGTTTCATGCTTTGTAGATAGGTATGTGTGGGTGAAATCTGTTTTGGGTTCATTCATAAAGAGATGCTCAATTTTTAGTTTGCTTGCAGCTATTGGGAGAAGTTCGTCAAGGGGTTTCTTTTCCTCATCTATAAAGTCCACATCGTCGGCATATTCCATTTCTAGCGGCATGCCCAGTATTGACACCGGGGAGTGGCGGGGTTGGGGGGGGGGGGAGGTAGTGTGGTGGATGGCGGGGAGGGGGGAGGGGTGGGGTGGGGTGTTTGGTCTTGTGGAATTTTCCCGCACGGATTTCAATGTAGCAGCCAGGTAACAGGTGAAGAGCACAGGGGATAGACCGTCTCCCTGTAACATTGGCCCAACGTTGGCTGTCTACGTTGGCGGTAGCAAGGTAGCAGGTGAAAAGCATCGGAGATAGACCATCTCCCTGTGGGGGAACCGATCGATGTCTCAAACTATACAGACTTCACTGACTTGACAAGCAGTAGTCTCACTAGTTGTAGTTCATTTTCATTGCAACTGGCCTGGCGTAGTACATCTAGGATCTTTGAGTGCTTAATTGTGTCGAAGGCTCCTGACATGTCAATGCCCATTTTGTGGAAATCCCAGTGTTTGGACATGACTACTGACACAAGCATGCGTTGGGCCCATACAATGTCTGCGCAGCTGCGTGCACGTTTGAAGCCACTTTGACATGATCCGGTGAAATCGTCGATCTTGTCTCGGATGCGGCATAGAGTAACATTGGATAGGGTTTTCCGTATGCTGTTAAGGAGCACAACGGGCTGCAGATTGGCTGGGGTGCCAGGTGGCTTCTTGGGCTTGGGTAGCGCGATAAGGATGCCTTGGCCTACAGCGTCGATGGGAAGGTGGTGCATAAAAGCTGAATTGATTATGTGATAATGTCACATGCATATTTGAATAGTTCATTGCTCATGCCATCAGGTCCAGATGCACGTCCATTTTTCAGGGCTTTAAGTGCCATCTCAACCTCTGCTGTATTATTTGGTGTTAGTAATGGCTTGGGGTCTCCTGAGAATGGGTGCAAGGGCTCATCATCGTAGTCAGTGAACTGCTCCTTGAACCATTCTCGAATTGCCTCGGCTTTGCCCTGGGCGGTCCCGATAAAGGGTCCTTCAGAGTTGTGTACAGTTAGTGGTGGTGTGTAGTCAGCAACTCTCAGGGCTCGGGCTGCCCGAAACATATTGTGGCACTCCTCCGTGGCAGTGATTTCATCTGCTATGGCGTCCGATTGTTGGATAGCAAGATCTTTTAAACGTTTGCTAATGTGGCGCAGAATGTTATTGCGTTCCTGACGCAGTTTGGTGCGATCTTCACTTTAGCCACTTTGATAGATGCGCAGACGTAACGCTTTCTGTCCTGCTGACTGTTTTACTACGATTATACCTAGTCCTATTGTTTCTTAGAACACAGATGGTGTTAGTAGCTGATGATTCCATAGATATCAATATTTTGGTTAGGGCTCCGTTTGGATTGGAGCTGACGTCGATGTTAGCTATCTGCTCCCCGAGGGCCTTTTTGTATGACATTTGAGTGTCAGTGTCGCTGATGAGCGTGGGTAAGTTGTAGGTGACTCTACCCTCTTGCCTGGTATGGCGTTTATACATTAGGTAGAGCTGCTTCATATGGAGGCGTGTAATGGCTGGCTTATGGTTTTGAATTGAGGTCTGTGCCTCCATAGGAACGACCATCCCGAAGAAGGGGTTTTGCTGCTGTCTTGCATAGTATGAAATCTATTTGGTTGAAGACAGCTTTTATAGCCTTAGAACCTTTTGAGGCTTTGCGATCAGCAATGTGTCCACTCCAAGTTGTCCGGTGGCGGCATGGGTGTGTAAAAGCCATATTTGTTGCAAATAGGCCGTTGGAACTAAGGAATGCCACCAGTGCATCTCCATTGATGTTGCGTGTGCCCTCTCCATACGATCCCATGCATGAGCCAAGTCCTGAACTTTTGTCCGCGATGCCGAGTTTACCCAGCTTGGAGTTGAAATCTCCACACCCGAACAGTTGCCATCTAGCTGGGATAGTAATGGCGGAGTTCAGTTCTGCATAGAAGTAATCTAATATAGCTGGATTATCTTTGGCCCTTTCGGTAGTTGGCCCATATGCGTTGACTATGCGACACGTGGTGGTGGTGCGCTTTCGCGTTGGTATAGCCAGGTCGATAAATCAAACACGATCACTGACGTATCCAAAACTAATGACATCGTCCAATACCCTTGATCCGATTACGAAGCCTACTCTACATCATATGTTAAGATTTATCTCGTTTCCTTACACCCGGGCCCGAAATTTAAGCCTCTAAAATTATACAACTTTGACAATTTTATTTTCAGCATTCTGCTGTGAATATGCACCTTTAAGCTTTAACAACAGGTCCTAACATTAATACTTCAGCGGCATATCGGTTCCCTATATTGATTTAATCTGTTTATTTCGAAATGTTACTGACGCGCCTCAAAATAGTGATCCGATCTCTCACAGGTTTCATTCAGTTTTCAAAGTTTCAAATCTATTCAAACACGAGTAAAATATGGGCGGAGCTTAGCGCGGCATGGAGAAAAATGGATGACCAGGGGAGAAACGTGATTTTCCTAGTCAAACTGAAATTTTTGTTTCATATTCCCTAGACAGAGTTTGTATGCTGATTCAAAATTTGGGTTATACCACTGCATGTCTCTTGCGCCACTCCGAGATACTGGGCTGTTTCCGTCCGCGTCTCTGTCCGATTTTATTTTTTTCTAATCCTTCATCATACTTTTAAAGGGTTACATTTGGCACAATGACACTTCGCTTGATTCTAGCTTTTTCACAATTCCCTTCAAGGAAACATTATAATGTTAATAACAAATCTGCATAATGTCGCTTCGAATCTCTTGACCAAACCGAGATATTTGGCGTTTTTCATTCATCTGTCCGCCCGCGTTTTTCGATGTCTGCATATTAATCTTACAATCCATTTAACCCTCGCGTGACGAAACCGGACAAAACCGGCCTCTCTAGTGGTTTTGAGTAATGGCCATGTACAGGCCAGGAGAAAATTATTTTTGAAATTTTACCACTGAAATGGCTGGCTCGGTAATCGAACCAGTCATTACAGAGATAAATTTTCAGAAATAGTCTTCTCTTGGCCTGTACATGGACATTAAATAAGTAAATATTTTAATTTTTCCAAAAAATTTAGTCAATAAAGGGTTAACGCTAGCTGTATTTCCTATTAACCTTGTTAAATGGAAAACTGGACCTAAATGTTGATGCGCCTATTAGTTGTCCATCCATAGGACCTTGCTCCAACACGGCATTACACCTTTCCCGAGGAAGCCACAAGAGGCCTCTGCGGTCTTGAGGAGTGCCAATTTCCAAGTCAAGCGAGACCTAGTTTTGAAAATTTACCATAGGCATGACTGGCTCGTTAACAGAGCCAGGCATTCCAATGGTAAATTTTCAAATATACTTTTCTCATGGCCTGCAAATGGGCATTCATTAAAGAAATATAGTTTAATTTTCGAATAAATTTCGTCATTAAAGGGTTAAATTACTGCTATACCCACGAGCGTGATAGTAAAACAAACTGTCGCTGCTGACCACTGTTAGTTACTTGATGAACTGAAAACACCAGCGAGCAATTCCATCAGATTCAGTGGCGACTATTGTAACCAGCTTTATCACTATGCCCCCCCCACCCCCAACACAGGTACATTTAACATTTAGCATTTTCTCAGCAGCGGGAATAGCTAACTGAAGAGATAAATCATATTTGTACAACTAACTCATATGGTGAATTTAAACGGTTAAATGCATCGGTTGCTGTTTTTGCGCTGGACAATGGCCACCAACATAGGCCTAATATCGTATCATGGACCAAACTCATTGAAGCCGTTTGGGATAACTTTGACGCCAAGAGTTGGTACGAAGGTTACATAAAAAAGACCTGGAAAAAATGCATACCTATAGTATTATCCCCCATTGATACACACATATGCCGTTATTACGGGCCTAAGAAGGTCCGTGTTCGTCAGGTTGTCCGCATACAAAAAGGTTGATTCCTTGTTCCTGGTATTAGTACTTTCCGACACGATCTGCCGACCAGGATGGGTCGTATCTCTTGGGCAAATCGAGATGTTTGGATTTTTAAACGTTAAGAAGAAAATGAAAATTCTGAAAAAATTACAAGACAGACGTAAAAATCCAAACATCTCGATTTGCCCAAGAGATACGATGTCGTATAATTAAGAGTTGAAATCATTATTTTGTGTTTCCTTGAAAACAATTGTGGGAAACTAGACTCATGCAAGTTTTCACAGCGACAGTTAAAAAAATTATAATAAAAAATTGGAAAAATGCAGGCGGACAGACAAACAGACGAAAAGCCTGGCCTATATATAATAAACATTCTGTTGAATATTTCAAAACTAATTTGACTGGTCGGTGTTTCTACATAGGCTGGAACAGTACCGAGTCAAATGAGTTTCAATATTTTTAAACAGCTTACCTGTATACCTACCTTGAAAATGGCATTCTGAGAATTCACAGGTTCAAAGTATATAAATAGATGCCAGCACGCGCAAAACATTGGCGGAGCTTAGCTAGAAATGGACGGGGAATAGCTAGAAATGGACGTGGAATAGCTAGAAATGGACGGGGAATAGCTAGAAATGGGCGTGGAATAGCTAGAAATGGACGGGAATAGCTAGAAATGGACGTGGAATAGCTAGAAATGGACGGGGAATAGCTAGAAATGGACGTGGAATAGCTAGAAATGGACGGGAATAGCTAGAACTTGGCGAGAATATCTAGAAATGGACGGGGAATAGCTAGAAATGGACGGGAATAGCTAGAAATGGACGTGGAATAGCTAGAAATTGACGGGAATAGCTAGAAATGGACGGGAATAGCTAGAAATGGACGGGAATAGCTAGAAATGGACGTGGAATAGCTAGAAATGGACGGGAATATCTAGAAATGGACGGGAATATCTAGAAATGGACGAGGAATAGCTAGAAATGGACGGGAATAGCTAGAAATGGACGGGAATAGCTAGAAATGGACGGGGAATAGCTAGAACTTGACGGAAATATCTAGAAATGGACGGGGAATAGCTAGAAATGGACGGGAATAGCTAGAAATGGACGTGGAATAGCTAGAAATTGACGGGAATAGCTAGAAATGGACGGACATAGCTAGAAATGGACGGGAATAGCTAGAAATGGACGGGGAATAGCTAGAAATTGACGGGATTAGATAGAAATGGACGGGGAATAGCTACAAATGGACGGGAATAGCTAGAAATGGACGGGGAATAGCTAGAAATGGACGGGAATAGCTAGAAATGGAGCGGGAATAGCTAGAAATGGAAGGGAATAGCTAGAAATGGACGGGGAAAAGCTAGAAATGGATCCCATATTTGGTCCAATGTGCTCATTTCAAATCGTTACATATAGACCTCGAAATAGAGGTCAACCATTTTAAGTATTCACACCATATAATATTGTCACGCAATAATAATGCGTAGGCCTGCTTATCCTTCCACGCCCATGACGTACTTAATATATTTAGGGCATTTCATTCATACAGACAAGGAACATTTTTTTAAATGTGCAATCTACAGCCGTGCTCGCACTAGAGAGCTAATCCTGAGTAACGCCATATTCAAGCCTTGCTCTCACGGGAGAGTTAATCCGCAGTAACGCCATACTTAAGCCTTCTTCTCACTGGAGAGTTAATCCTGAGTAACGCCATACTTAAACCTTGTTCTCACTGGAGAGTTAATCCGGAGTAACGCCATACTCAAGCCTTGTTCTCACTGGAGAGTTAATCCGGAGTAACGCCATACTTATGCCTTGTTCTCACTGGAGAGTTAATCCAGAGTAACGCCATACTTAAGCCTTGTTCCCACTGGAGAGTTAATCCGGAGTAACGCCATACTCAAGCCTTGTTTTCACTGGAGAGTTAATCCTGAGTAACGCCATACTTAAGCCTTGTTCTCACTGGAGAGTTAATCCGGAGTAACGCCATACTTAAGCCTTGTTCTCACTGGAGAGTTAATCCGGAGTAACGCCATATTTAATCCTTGTTCTCACTCGAGAGTCAATCCGGAGTAACGCCATACTCAAGCCTTGTTCTCACTGGAGAGTTAATCCGGAGTAACGCCATACTTAAGCCTTGTTCTCACTGGAGAGTTAATCCGGAGTAACGCCATACTCAAGCCTTGTTCTCACTGGAGAGTTAATCCGGAGTAACGCCATACTTAAGCCTTGTTCTCACTGGAGAGTTAATCCGGAGTAACGCCATACTCAAGCCTTGTTCTCACTGGAGAGTTAATCCGGAGTAACGCCATACTCAAGCCTTGTTCTCACTGGAGAGTTAATCCGGAGGAACGCCATACTCAAGCCTTGTTCTCACTGGAGAGTTAATCCGGAGTAACGCCATACTTAAGCCTTGTTCTCACTGGAGAGTTAATCCGGAGTAACTCCATACTTAAGCCTTGTTCTCACTGGAGAGTTAATCCGGAGTAACGCCATACTCAAGCCTTGTTCTCACTGGAGAGTTAATCCGGAGTAACGCCATACTTAAGCCTTATTCTCACTGGAGAGTTAATCCGGAGTAACGCCATACTTAAGCCTTGTTCTCACTGGAGAGTTAATCCGGAGTAACGCCATACTCAAGCCTTGTTCTCACTGGAGAGTTAATCCGGAGTAACGCCATACTTAAGCCTTGTTCTCACTGGAGAGTTAATCCGGAGTAACGCCATACTCAAGCCTTGTTCTCACTGGAGAGTTAATCCTGAGTAACGCCATACTTAAGCCTTGTTCTCACTGGAGAGTTAATCCGGAGTAACGCCATACTCAAGCCTTGTTTTCACTGGAGCTGAGCTCTACGCTGGTTAAAGGACAATTCCGGGATTGGTAAAAGTGTACTTTATTTTAAAGACTATTATTTGACTAACACATTGAATCCTAAATAAAAACAATAGACAAGTAATACGAGTAATTATACCATCATAAACATGGGATTATTTTATCTCCCGGGCGGCGCCATTTTCTTGCAACGAGAACAAGATTTCACGAGATCCTGACGTCATCCACGCACCAACGCTATCTTTGCCGAGCGCGAAGGCTGTACAGTAAATTATGTATACGCATAGAGCCCTAACATGAGCTGATTTGTAATCGCGTTAGGCCATTGTCCAGTTAAGCTAGTAATTTTTTCATGTAATTCTAGTATCCAAAGTCGGTGGGGAATCGTTAACCCCTAGAGCGCTGAAGCATAGATTCCATTTTCTCTATCCTATCAGAATGTGTTCATTTTGGTAACACTGCTGCTGTAGTTCATTGCTGTGCATGCCAGCAACACGTTTCAGCAACATTTTACACCATGCGATAAGGGTTAAATGAAGTGGGACACTTGACACGTGCGTATTGTCAAATTCAAGATATCGTTATAGTGTGTGTCGCAGGCAGTGTAAATATATATTTCAAGAAAACGTATGCTATGATAATATTGTCGGAACCACAGAGCCGATTGTAATACTTCTGATACCTACCGGTAGCTGCAAATTCGAAGATTTATCCAATGCAAGTGATGTTAGAATCGGCCTAGTGGTTCAAAAGATACACTCTGCAGGACAACTAAGCCAGAAAAATTTCAAACAAAGATTTCAGGATGCGCTCTATCCATCATCCCATATCAGAATGAGTAATACTGCTACAATGCCAGAATTTGCTATGCCGAAGCTTTACAATGTTATCACATAACAGGGAAAATTCCATCAAAATATCTTTTTATTGAAATTACTACAGCTTGCCTGTCATTATTGATCTGCGAAGAAAATTCCCAGATTTTATGTCAAAATGTTAATTCATTTGGTGATAACACTGGCAATATTCACGTGAGCAAAATTATAATTGGTCAGGAAAATAGCCATTTCTTTCAGCGTTAAGCACACTCCAATTTAATGACAATACGCAAAGATAGAGTGTGCGAGACAAAAACCATCTAAAAAGAATGACATATTCTCAGATCGTGTCTTAGATGAATAATCTTTTTATATATTCCAGTCTTTTGAACCTCTTGTACGATATTAACATCCATTATATCATATTAATCCCGAGGTCAGCACCTAATTAGAAATCCTAGAATCATTGGAATCTCTTCAGCGGTTCGTTTGCTATTATCATTTACGTATACTTCTTTAAAATTTATACCCGCATCTATTGGCCTCGCTCCTCCAGTCATAGCAATAGCGGTGGTGTGGGGCTGACGTCGCTAGACACGATAAAATGCCAGCGCCCCGATGTTCGAAAAATTGTCAATTTTACCGACTTTATATGTAATTATTGACGTTTCGACAGTATAGTCTATAATTACTGTCTACGTTTCGGCTTGTGGCCTGAGTTTTGATAACGAGTTTAGTCATTCTACGCTCAGTCGCCGGAGTGTCAACAAATTTTTATTAGACCAGTTCGTTTTATATTTTCTCGACGTGTTTTTTCTTGACTGGTTTCGTGTCTTCTACACAATGGTCGGGGATTTAGATATTTTACTTACAAACTGACTGTCCGGTATACATGATTAATTAGCTCTGAGTTAGATAGTAGTCCCGGACGCTCAACTATAAGCTATTAACAATTTACAGTTGTTGAAGCAGCTAGTGTTTAAACGAAAGAGGAACAAGAGCAATATAAGTGCAATTTACAGGTTTTCAAGATTTTAGAATAAGTCCAGTCAGGTTTGGGCGTTTCGTTAAGAACACACCGTTACTGCAGGGCAGATATGGTCATTAAGTTGGTAACAAATACACATATATAATTCGACTCGCTGATCACAGTAACGCGTGAACGTCGTGACTAAAGACGGCATTGATGGTGAAAACGTATTTTCAAGGCGGTCAAAGACGGTTCAATCTCAAGGTCAGGTTGTGGTTCGCATTCAGCAAGAAATGAGGTATCCGGAATCTCAAGATGATGCAATTGCTTTGCGTGCTGAATGCCTGATTACTACTGGGTCGAATACGGCGCAGCTGCGGCTACACAGGAAAAGATAAGTATCAATAGCATTGATCAAATATCTAATGTATCTAGTTTTGATTTAAATAATCGAACGTAGCGATTTGCTATGCTTGATTTTGAAAATGAAATACCCGTGCTTTCTGCGTTAGAGCGAGTGAGAGAGAGGTGTAGTGGTGGGGGGAGCAATAATACGCGTGAGCACACAGTAGATCCCATGTGTGCGGCCAATAGCGAAGGTCCAGTTGGTCATATAAAACGTTCTTACGAAAGTTCAAAAGAATCTGTAGCTGTCACCTATGTACTTAACACCATAAGAGATGGTTACAAGTTACTATTTTTGGCTGACATAACATTTCTTCTATAGACAAATCGGAATTTGTTTCTCATGAGATTGAAAAGTTTACTTGAAAAGGGTGCTTTACACAAGCATCAACGGTACCGAATGTGGGTAGTCCCTTGCAGGCGGCTTCTAATAAGTATGGAAAGCCGCGTTTAGTTTGAGATTGCAAAAGGATAAATTTGTTTTTCAAACAGTATGAATTCAAATTCGAAGATATAGCAATTGCTAATCAGTTGTTTGCCTGAGGCAATTATTTATTTACATTCGATCTAAAATCAACATATCACCATGTGAAATTGTATTTATTTGGGGTTTTTTCAGAACATAGAGCGTATTTGTGGTGCTACGTGTTTGCAAGACTAGTGTAGCTCGCTGGGTCGCGTCGGGTCGTTCCATTGTGGTCGCCGCGCTACACGTGCACGACGAACGAGGATGGCGGTTAGCTCTCGGTCTTGGGATGACTGATTCCGAGCGACGCTGACCTGTGGGGAAGTAAGACCGGCTCCTAAGGCCTGTGGAACTCAATTGAGATCTATGGACTTACAAGATTTGAAAGGCGACATAAAGTAATTAAAATAATTAATATATATATACCTACACAAACAGTACAAGTTTACGAGATACAATATTATTTGAATAATACATAACATAGAAACAGCAAAATGAACCTTTAAACGTGGAGTCACCGGAGGTACCACACAGACTCGCAGGTCCGCAGAGGTACCCCTATAAAGGAGGCTCCCGCATACGATATCACTAATTAACTTAATATAAGTTATTATACCTCTAAGCTGAAAAGGAAAAAGGGAAAGAAACTCCTGAGTGGCGAGAGGCTTTGTGCCTCACAAAATCTTGTAAGTCCATAGATCTTACTTCCCCACAGGTCACGCGGGCGTTACGGCTAGTGCTGTGTCTTTGGGTGAGAAGTAGTAGCCTCGCGCGGGCCGACGTCACTGGATCCTTGCGAGAGGTAAGTGCCTCGCGCGGGCCTCCGTCAAAGGAAAATGTTGCCATCGCGGAAGCGGAGGGACAGACATGGCCAAAAAGGGGCCACGCTGTATTCAACCAAAAAGTGCTGCAAAGAAAAGACCATCCTAGTGAAAATATAACTAATGGTGTTGCGTGCTTTTTTACGTGAAGGCGAGACGAGCGAGTCCCGTAAGATTCCCAAGTCACCGTCTTATGTAGTTCCAAAAATACTGAATTAGTAGGGGCCGGTTTTATTTATGCGGGCCTTCTATGCCTAACCTATCATTTATGTTTTAAAGACAAGAACTAGTTTAGGCCGCAAATGGCGGGTGCCCTACCTAGCTTTTAGATACGGCTGTCAAGGCATCAACACTCAAGACAGCGTGAGTACATGTTACTTTGCAAGATATCCGAGCTCGATGAGAATCCGGATATCTTGCTCCGTAACCACATAAAACATCACAGGACGATGGCTACCTTTTTACACAAGTAAATTTATTCCAACTGACCTGTCATTACGGCGAGGATTAGAGGGACGCATATCCACCGTAAATATCCTTCCCGCAAGGGTACGGCAGATTCCAACATCTTACCCAGACATTTGTACAGAATTCGGTGGAGATGCGCATCTCGTCCGTCACCAATCCTATGGAGCTAAGTTATTGACCTAACATTAGACGTATATCCAAGTTGCCTAAAGATACACTGCGGTGCGGGATATCTATCCTAAGAGACATGAAGAGAACTAATAATAATAATAATAATAATAATAATAAAAATATTTTCGCAGTGCTTCCTACATTGGCAATGGTAACTAACTAACAAGTATCCTAAGATACAGGGGAGGTGTATGTGACACCGTACCTTGGCCATCAACGCTCGGAAACCTATAGTTTCCCAGAGTCAGATCAGTCCACGGTGCGGATAGGGGCATCCAAACATTTAAGAAACCATAAGGCTTAGTGGAACATGAAGAGAGACAATAACTTTATAGATATGAGGCCCTATAGATAAATTGACCAATTTTACACAACCTTGCTGTGGTGCGGGGCTCGATTACCGCAACGACCGGAAAAGAGGCGTACACTATATGTCTCTTAACGAAGAAATTGTCTCTAATCACATTAAACCTATCCTATCGAGCTGAATAGTCAGGTTTAGTCGGTAGCATGCCGGAATAAACAGAGTTAATAGCACGGATAGCGACCTCAGTGAAAAATTGTCGGTGGCGGGAAAAAGTGATGTATATATAATGTTGCTGTATAGTATTTCCTAAGTGCACTGCGGTCCTAAGTTTTCTACAAATAAACAAAACATGTCAACTGATGGCTATTTGGCATATACTAAACTAACCAAGTACAGGACGGTAGCAGTACATGGATTGATTAGAACGGTAATAATACAGGTTGATAGACCTAATACGTGCGGTTAGTGAAACACCTTACAGTAAAATAAGGATAAATATGAACAGTAATAAGGAAATTATAACTAGCGGTCCTAAGACCGGAACGGTACCTATTAGTCATCAGTACCTTTTACAGCAATAAATCATAATAATTAAAGACGATGTAATTAAATATATCATGTATAGTTACTTGAATACACAGTTGCTTCTACTATGTTACTGAAATTGTTACGTCACTATGCTCGTGACGTGAGTTGACACGTTCTCTGAAGACTGGATCAGTTTCCGCATGTAGACGCTCCGTAGGATACGGTCTCCGTAGTGCTGGTCCAGGACGGAAGTGGTACGAACTCAGAACAGTGAAACACAGTATAAGAACAGTCTACTGATTAGCTAGTAAGTTCTACATGATGCGGTATGACTAAGATTTCCCGTTGTAATAACGGTAAGTAGTAAAGTTAAGATAACCCATTAACAGAGACGGTTATTAATACAGTTGTAATTAGAGTGTACCTATTTAAGCTTAACGGTGCTGAGTGAGTCAATTAGCTCTTGAGACACACCGAGCAAAGTTTACTTGGCTGCCGCCAAAACGTTAAATTATCACATACGACATGCAGTATGGGGGTTGAATGCCCACTTTTCAGCGTGGCTGGCAGATCCGTTGAGCTACCACCGAGGAACATCGCTGGCTCTACGTCATGTAAAATTACATAACTGGACCGTAAGGGTCCACCGTAAAAATAGTTCCTATACAGTTAGTAATTAAAGCTGGAACATATTACACTATGAAGATATTATTACACAGTGCGGTGGTCGGATATCCTTTGTGGACGGAGCTGAACTGGCAGTTGAAATGTACCGAGATGATGCTGAATTCCGTCTTCGGTGCTCCAGTTATTCAGTCAGGTTCCCGTGCTTGGGAAGCTCCTGACTAGTTGGCCCCCGGCGGCCGACGCTCACGATTCACTGAAAGCATCCCCTTTTATACTCTCAGGAACATCAGCATCTGGCTGCTTCATCTAAAGAGAATTAGCTGAACCAGCCAATCAGCGTGCTAGAATTTCGTGACGTGTACACATTTATCTAAATATTATGATAGATATAGATGTGTAGATGACATAGTACGTCACGTGTACGTAAATCACTTATTATATAGCTATGTATATATACACCTGATTACGACGTTATGGAAATATTTTGAAAATATTTTAACGGGGATGAACGGTGATAACTCAGCCATTTCTTAGCCGAAATGGTTTAATGATTTGGAAAGAGCGTCGAATTCTGGTCTTGATTGATAACAGATTCGGTGGAAACAGCAAGTATTAAGAATTGCAATGCACCTACTCTGTACACTAAAAGCGCTACCCGCTCTTGGACGTGCTACACGTGCTCTGTCAATGCAGCGGCTAGCCACTCGCTTTAACGAACATAGTCGGTTTTTACGACGAAATTCCTCTCCCATAGGCCCATATACGCTTTTGGCTCTACCGCGTTCATGGAACGAATCCAGGACGGGCGGCGCGTACCCAGCTTAGCTGGTACGGCCCGTACCCGACCGGTCGATCCGAACTACACAAGACAACGAAATTGCGCATTGCGTTTTCAGTGTTACCATTTGGCATCCGCCATTAGGGCCTATATTTACAAAACTATTTAGAGTTGTTGTAACATATTGACGCAGTCAAGGTTATTGTATCGTCATGTAAGGCATGGTGGGTGCGGCGGTGTTAAAACTTTGCCAGAGATAGTTGCCGCGAGTAATGATATCAAATGCAGCATTTCAAAATTTGTTGTTGTTGTTGTTGTCTTTTCTTCATTGCTTACCAAAAATATTAATGGTTGCTTAGCAACAAAACGGCATGGTTTGGTCACGTCTTATAAATAGGTACGTCGATTCTATGTTAGTGTCGCTAATAGAGTGGTCAGTCTCTTATAGAGGCTTAATTACCTGTTAATGAAAATTACAGTCAGTCGCATTTTTGTTAATGCATGTTTGGTAGCGTGCATTGTTGGAAAGACAGGTTCCGTGTAAATGGTCAGTGGGCCGCGTGTAAGTTTGAAGAGGATGTGTTTGTACAATTGCCTTCAATCAAGGTCAAATTGGGAAAGTCTGTTAAAGATAGACAGCGATAATTTAAACGAAACACGTGTTCTGGTTCGAGAATACCTAAATCAAAAGATGTTGAATTTTCATGCTACAGCGACGCTGTTGTGTCGGGTCATGGTTGTTTGTTGTGTTGACAATGATCGATTTGATCTTATGAGTCTCTGGTCAGTTGACGAACAGAGTATGGGCTCCATCTGGAGAGAACTCGAGGCAGTTGCAAGAGTTCTGAATGCCAACAAAGCATGTTTGTATAACCAGTTAGTTCAGTGGTTACAGGTAACCACAATGTTGTAACGATTCTTCAGGCCGGTAGCAAAGCGTCGCATTTGCATGAGAAGGCGCTAGAGATTTATGACAGTTGTCAAAGATCCGGCATTGGGCTTTTGCCTGTGTGGATACCTAGAGGGTTGAATAATCGAGCGGATTATGTTGAGTAATTGTCGAGATTGTGAGGACTTGAAAATTTCAGATGAAGAATTTACTTGAAAATTTCAGATGAAGCATTTGCTTTTATGGATTTTGTGTTTGATCCCCATATTTCTGACAATTTTGCAAGCGGCTATAATTGCAAGTGTATGCGTTTTAACTCTGTAACGGTCCTTTGAGGGAACTGTAAGTACTTGCACAAGTGTGCTGTCCTGGGGGAAGGATCATTATGGGGTCGTGCCTCCATTTGGCCATTTTGTATTTTTTTTAAATCGAAGCTGAATCAGCGTATGTGTCGAAAGAATCTGGTGGCACCATAATGGAGTTATGCGTCAGATTTGGCAATGTTATCCAGTACTCGCGTTTGATTTCATAAGGTCGTGAAAGGATGCATCGTTTAGAGATGCTAATGGTACAATTATTAAAGTTAGATGTAACACATTGCATTCCCTTTTTCCTTCCAGAATCCCAAGTATACGTTTGCTTGAATGTATGTTAACGTTATTATCATTTTTTGGCAGGATTGTACCTAAATGATCAGATAGAAGCCACCGTTGGTCCGAGTGACACTGAACTACATCGCATCGCAGGCATCTTACCACCAAGAAGCATTGGGCACAATTTGTGAAAAATGAAGCAGTTTGCGAAGGACAAAGAGAGGTAAATTGTCGCCAATGTCAGGTAATGCAATATATGTGGCATTGTATTTGACCAGGACAATTGACGGTGACTCTTCACTTGACATTATATCAGCTTTATTTTTTGCTATTAAATGGGCTAGAAATTTGGATAGCGAGCCAGATACCTCTACTCATCTTTTGAATGAAAGTTGTAGATAATGCAAAATGTAGTTATAGCAAGTCAGTTGTCAAGACGATATGCGGTCAGCGTTAATCAAGCTGTGCCAAAAGTGCAATGACTTCTAGCAATTTATTGATTTTCAGAGACATTACCGTGATGCTTTTGTGTTTCTTGTGGATTCATTAGGTGCAAGAAACTGATTAATCTAAAATGATCTCGTTTTTCTTTTATTGAAAAGCATATTGCAATACACATAATAGTAAGATGGACCAGTACAACAAGTTAGTCAGATTATCATTTCAAAATTAAATTGGGTAACTTGCCGTTATAGTACGCTGGCACGTTGTGCGAAGCTAACTAGTATTGATTTGGCGAGCGACGTGTCTCTATTTAGAGCTATTATAGGTCAGAAACCGTATGTAGATTGCCATTGGTTAACAAACCACTAACTTACACAAACTCCAGAGAGCTTATTTTACGAAGTCTTAAGGACGTAAAATGGAATGTCAATTTGGCTGCCTGCGTTGCGAGCTGGAGTGCAGCGGTGGGGGTGGGGGTGTGAGTAGTGGCAAATAAGAATATCGCAGATTGTTGTTGGAAACGCCATAGTAGATGGTGCGGTGAAACTGCCAAAGTTGGCTATGTTGCGATTCGCTGGAAAGCAGATTAGCGGTGAGCCAAAAGCTGGCTTATGAATCAAATGTGTTTCACATTTTATTTATCTTAAGGTAGCTCATATTTAAGAATTTTCGAGATAATTTCTCCCGATCGAGCTCTTTCTGATAGAACTAATACCTGAACAGGTCAAATACCTGATGTAACTTTACATCTTTGTCTTTTGTGTGTCTGTGAGTGTGTATGTGCGTGCGTTTTCTTCGTACATGTCCATGGAGATTTTCCTTATGTTATCGATTGGGTTATTTAAAAAATAAACGTAACAATTTTAGTTATTAGAAGATAAACGCCATGAGCTTTCTGTTTGAATCTGAACAGATCTGAGAAGGAATTTCTTACAAGACGATTTCCCTTTCTTTGTAATCCTTCTACGGCGGCTGACTAAGTAAAGCAAAACTGTTGTCATTTGTGCATAGGCCTATAGGAAAAGAGAAACATAATTGTTGACGTTTCGACAGTATAGTCTATAATTACTGTCTCTACGTTTCGGGTTTGGGGGCCTGAGTGAATGTGTCCTGTGGACACCGGTGCTGGTCACCGTTGGGTACTGTGTATACACGGACGTTTTGGTAACGAGTTTATTCATTCTACGGTCATTCACCGGAGTGTCAACAAGTTTTATTAGTAATATTTTATTATATATGATATGTTTTGAGAATTTTAAGGGCAAAGATTTGTTTTGGTGATGTATCATGCGGTTTGAAATAATTTCTGCGCAGAAAATATTTTGATTATATTTTTCAGGATGGAGTCCTGCCATCAGGATGGAGTCCCTCATCCTACCTGAGGTGCGCTATGTCAATGAGAGCTACGGACACAGGTTTCCGGAAACAGCCATCTGTTTTTCCCCGGACTTCTAGCACACCTATGAAGGTTAATGTAGTTACATTTGTAACTGTATTTTCAATTGAGAATATTAAACTACGGCGGATGACTAAGTAAAGCAAAACTGTTGTTTTGTCATTTGTGCATATGCCTATAGGTTAGGAGAGACCTAGCGATAGTTGGTTACGCTATTTCTATCTAGTTATTATTCTGGCGCAATTTAATTAAACATGTAATAATTTTTCAAATAAAGCACACTTTTTATCATCTCTGAATTGTCCTTTAACTCTGTATTGAGAACACGGTCTAAGGTACGGCGTTACTGCGGATAAACTCCAGCGTGAAGACGACCTAAGAAATGTTCTAAAATGGCTCAAAATTACTCAAAGGCTTTACTGCATGGGTTCTGATACGTTAGGGTTGAGATATATTATATGCATTGCTTCGGGCACTTATTATTATTATTATTCTTTTTTGCATTCACACTGGTGAAATACAGAGCCATGAGAGGACGTCATTGCATAAATCTGTTAAGCGTGCTGCAAGGTGACCTCAGGAAAGCAGGACCCGGTACAGTTAAGTCAAGAATGGGCCTGATGAAGCTAGGGATTTTGGCTGAGGACAAGACACAGTGGGCAAAAGCGGAGAAAGACTGATTGTAGCTGTAGGATGTTTTACTACAGAATACAGTAATCATGCAAGCACACTGATGGAAGATGATCCTGGACTGCACGACAGCGCTATCTGGTGGAGAGCGAGATAGAATGATGACCGTAGCGCAACCCGGCGGAAAGTGAGCGAAAATGCAGACGGTAGCGCTACCTGACAAATTTTGAAGGAATAGATTGCGTTCACATAGGGAAGCAATAAACAAATATCGGAAAATAAACCGCCGATTTTGTAAGGTTAATTTTCTGAAATAAGTGGCGTATTTATCCCGGACCAAGAGGCAGACCGGTGAGAACGATAGACGATATACCTGGTAATTACCGAAATAGCCGCTGTATGAGAACAAGGCCTTACACTCTTGGGTAATCTTTCTGAACTGTTTTGCGTTGTATTGCAGATTTGGTCGGAAGCCATCGCTATACGTGTTCCAGGGTACAGCCGGTGTGGCACTGCTACTCGGGGTTATTCTGCAAGTGTTTGCAGGTTGGTTCGTCATTTTAGCGCTCTAAGTAGGAAAGACTAAATATTAAGAGCAGACCATGTAAAGTCTACAAATTTTATGTTTTTACTATTTTATAAACAGTCTGTTGAATGTTTTGCAACTAATTTGACTAGACGTTGTTACTGCCATGTGCAGCAACATTAACCAGTCAAAGTAGTTTCAAAATATTCAACAGCTGAAATTGGGATTCTGGGAATTTAGGATTCAAAGCATATAAATTGATTCCAATGCGTGTAAAACTTTGTCGGATCTTAGCTAGATATGGGCGAGGCATAGCTAGATATGGGCGGGGAATAGCTAGATATGGGGGGGGGGGGCTGCATAGTTAGATATGGGCGGAGAATAGCTAGATATGGGCGGGGCATAGCTAGAGGGATCCCTCTATTGTAACAATTTTGCTTCCAATTTTTTTATTGCGTATTTCATGGATAGAAATTGCTGGATCCATTTCTAGCTACACATCGCCCATTTCTAGCTAAGCTCCGCCCACGTTCAACGATCATGACATTGAATTGAATCTTTGAACGTGAGTTTCCAGAATCCATATTTCAGGTAAGCTGTTGAATATTTTGAAACTAATTTGACTGGGAGCTGTTGCACGGGTTTGACTAATGATGTGTTTAACCCGTTAACCACTGAAATTCCAATGCCTCTATTACAAGTACAGGATGGCTGTTGATTACTTTGGAAGTAATTTGACTTGAAACTGTTAATTACTCTCGACCCGTAAGGGTCTGTCTGTCTGTCTGTCTGTCTGTCTGTCTGTCTGTCTGTCTGTCTGTCTGTCTGTCTGTCTGTCTGTCTGTCTGTCTGTCTGTCTGTCTGTCTGTCTGTCTGTCTGTCTGTCTGTCTGTCCACCCTCCCGCCCACGCGCCTGCCCGTCCGCTGACAGCCCGCCCACCCTGCCACCCGCCTGTTTGTCTGTCTGCCTGTCCGGAACTGTATTTAAGAAACTTCTGATCAGATTTTGACTCAAATCTTAATACAAAAATTTATCTTATAGACAGGGAAAAAGGATCACAAAAAACCTGCTTCGAGATCTATGGGACTATGGATATCTCTGAAACAACTAGTCCAATGTGGCTCAAACTTTTACACAGGACAGGGCGTGACTGTACGCTACTCTGAATCCACAACATTAATTGTGATCACAGAAATCCGGAAAATCCGAACAAACCAAATAATCCGAAAACATGTACAATGTGACAAAAAAGAGTGAATGATGTTGTGTAGTGGTTGATTGCTCTTGCCCAGCACGAAATATACGTATGCCTAATCCACTATCCACAGGTCCATCAGCGGACGCAGGCATGACAGCGCTCTCACTGATTGGTAAATCATCAATTACCGCATCTTTCAATGTCGTCTTCATGTATACCCCAGAGCTATATCCAACCAATCTCAGGTAAGCAGTAACCCAAATAACATTGGGCCAACGTTGGCAATTGCTTGGCACCGTCGCTATTGGCAATAAAGGCTGGGCCAAAGTTGGCATAACAGTGCCAACATTGGCCCAACAACTTATTGCAAATGTATATTATAAATGTTATATGCATGGGTTGGGGAAACGTTGGGAAACAGTGGCAAGATTACAGTTGGGTTACAGATGGTGGGCTAACGCATCCCCTGATCGCAAAGAACGCGTAGCCAATGAATAATGATATACACATGCGTTGGGCCAGCATTGGCATAATAGTGTCAGAATTACTGTTGTGTTACAATGCAGGCCAAACAGCTTATAAACAATGTATATAGTAAATAACATGCCCATGTTAGGCCAATGTTTAGCCTATTATTATTTAAATAAGTGATTTTGCTGACGTCACAATCATAATGAGGTATAGTTCTGTCACTAAAATCGAAAAGTGCGTCGCAAAAGTATACGAATTGTATGAATATACAATTGCTGCATTCTGCGGCTGTACTAGTAGAAACAACCTACAGTTGCAATCAGATCTTCCCTTTTGGCCACTTTGTCTTGTCGTCAACAAAAATCTTTAGCTTCCTCAAGTCCATTCTTCATCTGAGTGTACCGAGTCCTGCTTTCCTGAGGTCACCTCGCAGCACGCCTAACATATTTATGCAATGACGTCCTATCCTGGCCTTATATTTACTGGCTCCCATTAGGGCTTATTCGAAGGATCTCTGTGCTAGTGTGTCATCTGGCTTCCTTAGCACATGACCTAGCATGGACCGTCTTTGCTGGGCGACTTTTACGGACAGCGCAATGTATTGCACATCTTGCATAGTGCATCGTTGGGAATTATCCGGCCGGGGCTTTGGTGTCCATTGGTGGTGCGGAGGTATTTGCGGTGTCAGGTATCAAGGAGCTACACAGGTATTACAGTTATACAGCATCAATGATACGCAGGTTGGGAGTAGTTCGTCACGGTGTTTCTTTTCCTTTTGCCTATGAAAACCACATCGTCAGCATATTCCATCTCTAGCGACATACCCAATATTGAGACTGGCAGCTTAGTCCTGTGGGACTTTCATGCACATATATCAATGCAGCTGCATGTTAATACTCTCAGATTGGTGTCTGCTAGCTGTAGTCTCACTATAGTCGCAGTTCATCTGCATTACAGCTGGCCTGGTGCAGTAATCTAGAATCGCTGAGCGTTTAATTGTGTTGAAGGCGCGTGGCGTGTTAATGCCCAGTTTGTGGAAGTCCCAGTGTCTGGACATGACTACTGACACAAGCATACGTTGAGCTCATACAGTGTCTGTGCAGTTGTGTCCACGTTTAATGTGACTTTGACACGATCCCGTGAAATTGCCGATCTTGTCTTGGATGCGGCATAGAGTAATATTGGATATGATCTTCCGCATGCTGTTGAGAAGCACAATGTCCCGTGGTGTGGGCTGTTGACTGGATGTGGTGGGTTGGGGGTGGGGGAACCTCCCGTGCTCGGATAGCACGATAAGGGTGCCTTGGCCTACATCATCGATAGGAAGGTGATGCATAAAGGCTGAATAGATTAGGTGCGTGATTTGTTTTGAGATAATGTCACTTGCGTATTTGAATAGCTCATTACTGGTGTATGTCTTTGCTCAATTTATGACTTAATGAACATATTTCGAAACTAATTGGACCTGGGGTTATCTGTAGCTGCAGCTTCTAATCAAGTTACTTTCAAAATATTCCCCAGCTTGCCTGTAAAATTCCTTTGAGATTGGGATTCAGGGAATTCATGTTTCAAAATTTCAAATCTATTCCAGTGCGATGTAGAGCGTAACCAAAAATTGACGGGACCTAGCTAAAATAAATCCCTTGTATTTGTATTTCTGTATTCACAATAACATATGCATAGTTCATATCCACATCTGGGAATGAAGGAACCCAGTTTTAGTTATGCCCCGCCCATCTTTAGCTAAGCTTCAATCACACTTCGCCCGTGCTGCGATTTTCGATCCCTGAACTCTCTGCCTATTAATTACCAGAAAACTATACAGGTAAGCTGTTGAAACTTAAAACTAATGTTTTGAAATGAAGTTGACTTGGTGCTTACTGCCTATGGCGTGTTACAGTTAATTTTCAAATCAATCCTTTTCAAATAGATCGCTTATGATCATGTCGATAGTCACTTTAGGAATGGCGGTATGATCAGCGAACGAAAAGAAGAAGAAGAAGAAGAAGAAATAGATCACAAGAAATATAAACTTCAACCTGCTAAATTCGCTGTCCAATTTAAATATGATTCCATCCAGTCTCTCCGGTAAAAATATATTATTTGAGACAAAGACAACTCCTCAGTTTGACAGGTTACCTAGAGCGACTAGAACGTGTCCCATTACTTTATTAAAGGGAAGTTACCTACTGTGTAGTATATAGTACTGCTAGAAATTCGTAAGAGTGATACTTGAGACAAGTTTAATCTTGTGTGATAATTTGATATTTATTTAGTGCTTTGTGAAACTCATCCAATGTGGACATTATATTTAACCTTATTCCCACTGTACCCATTTCTTTGTCGAAGAAACGGTTATCAGATGGGTAGCACTACATGCCTAAGTCCAAACGGGCATTTGTTTTGTCTTTAATGTAACCAAATATCTGCAGTCTAAGGTCACTGCATCAATAGCAGAAAATTTGAATGCCAGTCTGGCCATCACCTTCTAACTGTATTATTCAAAGTACAAATATTGAAGCTGTGATAAATTCTGAGTGCAGTGGGGTATCTGTGACCCAAAGTAATTCAACTATGAATCAATTTGATTTATTAAATATGTTTAATTCATTAAAAGAGACACATAAAATACAAATATATTTTTAAACAAGTTGATGCCACAGCAGGTCAATGTTGCTATTAATGATACGGAACCGATCTGTATTAAACACGATAAGCAGAGGGAATATGAGCTGCCTGTGAAACAGCGTCGTTTACGTACATCGTCTTATGATACAGCTAATGAGGGGGGGGGGGGGGGGGGGGTTGGTAGGGGGGGGGGGGGGGGGTTGTAGGGAGGAATTTCTGGAGGGCGAAACTCCAGACCCTTTTTCAAGCATTACAAATGAACTAAGCACTGAAGTTAATGATTTTGAAAGTGATAACGACTTTGAAGTGATTCAGAATAATGTCGTGCTAAATAACATGCAGGACTTTTATTGCTAGGATGCCATTACAGAACCTGATGCTAAACAAAGCTTGGCAGAATCAATTAATATTTCTTTCTGCTCTGCTGCTAATAAGGAAAGATTAAAGCAAGTAAGAGTGCTTAGACCGGCATATTTTAGGCCAAAGACATGTAATAATCTGACAACGCCTAGAGTAAATCACGAGATATGGGATTTAGCTAATTCACCTTTCCAGTGTACCTACCTATCATATGACGTCATAATGAACTGCGCGATGTGTAGAATGACATCATAATGAATGACGTCATGAATGATATCGATAAGTACGTCACGAACGCATATTTGAAGACGGTCCATGCGTTGTTGTACAAATTGTTTGCTCTTACTATTTAATACATATTCTGTTGACTATTTTGAAACTAATTTGACTGGGCGCTGTTGCTGCCATAGGCAGAAACAGCACCCAGTCAAATTAGTTACAAAATATTCAACAGCTTCCCTGTATAGTTTTCAGGAAATCGATAGGTAGGGCATTTGGTGATCGATCAATCCAAACACGGCGAGGTGTGGGTGGAGCTTAGCTAGTGATGGGCGGGGCATAGCTAAAAATGGAAAGGTCCATTCTCCTTACATTCCAGAGACATAAACGTGGACAATGTACATGAATTGCTTGTTAAAGGCACAGTACCATTCATTTCAGTAACAAGAACTATTATGAATTTTGCTGCAAACAAGTCTAAGATTGATTGTAAAGACATTTTTGTTAAACTCACAGACTCTATGAAGGTGATTTCAGCTGGATTTTCTGCTTTAGGTCAATATCGTATGAATAACCGGTTATCAATAAGCGAGTAAACCTGATCATAAAGTGATAGTTATGTTATCTAGAGATGACTTGGCCAAACAATTGAAAGAATTGGAGAAGCGAGTAGACTTGGCCAGCAAATGAGACCAGGTTTCTCCGGTCAATACAATGACAATCAATATGGCACTCTATCAGCTAGCCACAATAACATGTTTGGTCGTGGGTCTTATGGGAGACCCTTTAGGCAGAAAGAACCAACCCTTCTACACCACCAAACAAAAGATGGCGAGCATAAGGGTGGGGGGGGGGGGGTGTCTAAAAAAAGAAGTGTTAGATATAGAGTTGCGTCTTATCAATCGTCTAGCTACCTGTAGTGAAGAGGTGAGTTTTACTAGTAGTAAACCACTGGATAACGTTATAAATACACCAGAAAACTGTTTACGCGAAGGGGGAAAATACTACAAGTGATATTAGTATTTTGGAAACGATTCAGGGGATGCATATTGAAGTTTGTGTGATTCCAATAAAGACACTACCAAGGATACAAATTAGCTTTTTAGGACATTGTTATTAAGACCAAACAACATGGCAATGCATCATCCTTTGAAGCACAGGCGTCACCTGGCTGCTTTCAGAATATCCGGCAAGGACTCAGCAAGATAGGCTTATCACAAGAAGTTGTTGACGTGTTTTTGCAGTCATGGCGCAGTTCCACACAATCGCAATATCGGGTATATATATATAAAAAAAAAATGGATGTGTTTTTATGAACAAAGTCAACTTGATCCCTTTTTGGCATTTATAAACATTGTGCTGGATTTTCTCAATTTTTTATGCACGTCTGGATTATGCTACAGTGGTCTAAATTCAGCAAGATCCGCATTATCTGCCTTGCTTAGTGTTAAAACTAGTGAAAGTATCGGTAATAATATCTTTGATAAAGAGATTTTTAAAAGGTGTATATATTAATTAAACCAGCACTACAACGTGAGATGCCAATTTAGTTCTTGACCATATTAATAATGAACCAAATGTAAATAATCTAACTTTGAAGCAAGTATCGTTAATACAATACGTTATTGGTCCAACGTTGAGCAAACGGACATAAATCTATGAAAATATTTCGAATAGCACACCAGAGAGCATAATTTAACAATTTAAAAATTAAAATTTGAATATTATGGTGACTTTGTTTGATTTAATGTTTGATTTAATGTGCAATTTCCAATGCCGGCCCAACGTTGGCCCAACATTGGCAAACAAGCGATCTGCCAACCTGTTGCCAACGTTGGCCCGACGTCTACATGTTACCAGGGTTTGTACCAGAGGGACTGGGTGGAATTAGTAAATTAAATGAAATTTATTGATGTTTTATTGCAATTCCATCCCGTCCTATATGGTACATAGATAGTATGTGTCCTCCCTTGTTGAGGTTACCCACCCTTTATCTCGCAATGCATTTGATTTCTACTTTAAAGCCTGAGGAGCTTTCACATAATGTGTATGTACCATATGGGACGGCATGGAATTACAATCAAATATTAATAAATTTCATTCAATTTACTGATTAAACTAGATTAAACTAGATTATAAATCTATTCGGCAGGAGCTTCGGAGCTGGATTCGCATCATCTATTTCGAGAATAGGAGGAACTCTGGCTCCGTTCACGCGCCTATTGGTAAGTGGTTGCATATGGATCGATGCATTCATATTAATCAATGTAAACAAGTATTTAGGCTTGCATATTTAGACAGAGGTGTGTACTAGATTACGAATTTTATCAAATGAAAGTACGTGCCCGTACACTAGGACTTCGCAACTTTATTCCTGATCGATAGAGAAAATATGGAAGATTTTTGCTAAGATATGATAAAAACAAAAGAACAGGGGCCTTCAATCTGTGATTATTCATGTACAATTTGAATAATCATCGATTCGATTTTCATGGTAGCCACTATTGAAAGTCCATGACAAAACAGTGGGTAGATTCATGACAATAACAGTACACAGGTCGATGGCAATCCAGTGACCAAGTCCATACCAACCGCCGTGGAAGAGTCGATGATTATCGCCATGGAAATGTCCATGACAACCACCATGGACATGTCCATGCTAACAACAGTGCATATGCCCATGAATGCCGCAGTGATTACGTCCATGACAACTGCAGTCGACAAGTCCTTAACATCCATAGTGGGCATGCCCATGACAATCACAGTGGATAACCCATGACAAATATCGTGGACAAGCCCATGGTAACCACAGTGGACACGGCCATGACAACCGAAGTGGACAATGAATGTATCTTCAAAGCAAATAAATATGATCATTCACTAAATGTAAATCTGAGATATGTTCGACACTGTACCGGTAATATAAAATGTTGAACATTTTGTAGCGCTTTTAACTTATGATATATTACGGTGTCTGTTCCCCCTACTTCAAAATATAAATGTTTGTTATCAGTCATGTGAGAATTATTCAGCCACAAAGTTATTTCTCCCGCAGCAATGACGTGATCCATCCTGTCACTCGCGGATGTGGCAGTAGTCCTTCGCAAATGTGTATGAATTGTATGTCTTTCATTGAGTTACAATTTAATAAACGTTTGTTGAATATTTTGAAACTAATTTTACTGTGAGCTATTGCTGCCATAGGCAGCAACACCATCGTGTCAAATTAGTTTTAGAATTCAGTATTCAACAAGCTACTTGTAAATTGTCCTGAAATTTATATTATGGGAATTCAGGTTTCAAAGTTTCAATTCAATTCCAACACGTATGAAAAGCAGGCGGAGATTAGCTAGAAATGGGCGTGGCACAGGTAGAAATGAATCTGTATCATGATTGTGTGTGCGCGGTGGGGGCGGGGGTCATACAAACATCAGCAATACTAGCTTGCTGAATGATAGGCGCCAACAAACATAATCAATAATTACTTGCTCGTTCTGCTTCCTGTGATAGATCTTTCACGATGCAGGTTACGGAACCGATACTCGAACAA
Source organism: Chaetoderma sp. LZ-2023a (assembly GCA_034401795.1). NCBI lineage: Eukaryota > Metazoa > Mollusca > Caudofoveata > Chaetodermatida > Chaetodermatidae > Chaetoderma > Chaetoderma sp. LZ-2023a. Next base: position 34,366,769 of record CM067360.1, on the reverse strand, counting down.
TACGGCCCAGTAGCAGCCCAATAACCACGTTATCGCGGATATTTGGATGGGCATGAAGGTCGTTGTAACTTTGTCGCTCACACTATACCTGAACATTTCTTGCAGATGGAGACGTTGCCATGGTTGCCGGGCACTTTATTCGGCGTATTGGCCCTGACAGGGGGCCTTCTCGTGAAACTGCTGACGGAAACACGTGACTTAGAGCTTCCGCAAAATATTGAGGAAATGAATGCGTGGCAGAAAGTGAAACAAACAGAGACAAAATAAGTTTTTAAATAGATTGAGATCTCTTTATTTGCAATGATCCTTAATTTATCCATAAATTCGCGGGTGGAGAAAATCGGGACAGGTTAATTAATCAAAATATAAGGGAACCCAAAATCATGAAACAAAACTTTTTTTAACAGATCTATCAACATGGAATGGGGAAACACAACAATAATGGCGATGCATTAGCTGCCTTCATCTGCACTTATGACTTATATGCAACAAATACACCCTTTAAGCATCCGTGCCGTCATCGAAAAATATGGACACAGCCGAAAAGAGAACTAAAACTACAGAAGCAATCTTTTAATTAGATTGACTACATATTGTGCAAGCTGAATGCAAGAACGTCATTCCGAGACTCACGGTCGTACGGTGGGGTACACCGTAATTTCGACCACCAACGATTGATTACGGATAAATCACATGTGCCTCATCTACATGCGACTCTCAAAACAAAAATACAAGGTCAACCATAATCTCAAAACTAACTGACGACTAGGCCTTCCAGTCATGGTAGGCCTGTAGGAAAAGAATAATTGAGCAGATGGCCATGATTGACCTCGGCTGCAAAACAAACGAAGCCCTAAGTAAAGTCCTAGAATGTGTGGTGACATTAGCTGCTAAAACATCAGTATAGTCAGTAAAACCGAACACAAGAAATCCTATGCGTTGATCCACTTCTTATAACGCCGTTTGGATAACATAAAGCACTATTACTACGCATATATTAATTTGTTAAAGAAAATGTAAATTTTCTCATAGAAAATGTCCATTTGCAGGCCAAGAGAAGACTGTTCTTGATGATTTACCACTGGAATGACTGGCTCGATTATCGAGACAGTCACTCCAGTGGTAAATTTTAAAAAAATAGTCTTCTCCTGGTATGCAATTTCTTAAGACCACTGCAGAACCCGTTTTTGGCCGACATGAGGGTTAAAAGGTAGGCGAAATGAAGACCAAACTGCCGTAAGACTAAATCGCAATAGGATCATGTGTCAAAAGCAGTGAACGATTGAACTTGCCATCAAAAGTACAGATTACGTTGTAAACGAGATCACGTCTACCGATGATTGTTGAAAAATGTTCAGAGCAAGCAACGCATTAAAAATCAACACTACAACAACCACTGCCTGTACACAAGTGTATCGTTTTATCGGCTCTAACCAGGGAAAGGCTGAAACAATGAAGGAATGGTTAAAAGATCCGTTCCCTGCCACAGAAAACGAATCTTTACCCACGTGTCTATACAAACACTAATAATAGAGGGGGGAATTAGAAAAAGCTTCTCTAACGAATGACTTTACATCCAGGTCTGACTACATTAATCACGACCTAAATATGCAGACAATTCGAGACAAACCCCACACGTGATCGACTCCGCCATCTAACAACACCTCCACATCGACACTGTGGGAGAAGGTACACTCATCGTACTCACAAGGCCAAAGAAACCAGCCAGACCTCTTTCCAACCTGAGACCAATCGTGCTTTTGAATAGCATCCGAAAGATTTTATCACATGTAACATTATCTGGTATAAGAGATAGGATTAGACAATTGACTGTAAACTGGCAGAGTGGGTTTAAGGGAGGCTGTAGCTGCCCTGACATAGTCTGGGTACAACGAATGTTGACATCAGTAGTGCTATCAAGGCATTGGGATGTCTATAAAATGGGAATCGGCATGTCAAGGGCATTTCATACAATCAAGAGATTACAGATACTTCAATGGACCTTTCCAGTTTATCCATCCATCATATGATGTCATAATCAACTACGTGATGTGTAGGATGATGTCATAATCAATGACGTCATGAATACCGTAGATAAGTACGCCACGAATGCATAATTGAAAACTGACTGAGTGTTGTTGTACACATTGTACTTGTCTTTAATATTTAATATTAAAGATACTGGGGACTATATTGAAACTA